>JARQOC010000003.1:94916033-94937776 GCA_033576535.1 Allobates femoralis
TGAAACGTCCATGCACATGGATGTCAACCGGACGAAAGTGACAACCCTAAAAATAAAGAACTTTATACTCACCTTGCTCCTGCGCCGCTGCTCCTCTCACTTCCGATGCCGCTCATTAGGCTCATGAATATTCACTTCACTGAGCCTGACTGTGGCCCAGAAGTGAGAGGAGCAGCGGTGCAAGAGCGAGGCGAGCATGCGGTGACAGGCTGGCTGTATGCTATCCGTGGGTGCATGGATAGCACACTGACAGCACCCATCGTGTCACACGTCCATGACACGAGTCTATGCCCTGCCCCCAAATGGCCTTGTTCCACACGTCCGTGACACGAGTCTATGCCCTGCCCCCAAATGGCCTTGTTCCACACATCCGTGGTGACACGGATGTATGAAACCGGCCTAAGGAAGAGAATGACGAAGCTGTACATGGGAGAGATCACAGCAGATATTTTTCTCACATAAGCTTAAAATGGAAAGAAAATGTGGGTTAGAGCCTACATAAGGGCAAAGTGGGGAAAACGCAGGATACAAGACATCAAAGAGCCAGAAGTGATAAGCCCCAGTTATGGGGACGTCACACACATCAATGTCGCCAGCGATCTCATCGCTGGCGACACTGAAGGCTGATCGCTGGTGAGCTGTCACACAGGCAGACTCACCAGCGATCAGTACCAGCGAGAACGCTGGTAACCATGTAAACAAGCAGGTAACTAAGCGCCCATGCGGCGCTTAGATACCCGCTGTTTACCATGGATACCAGCTCCCAGCACTTGCTGAGAGGCGCTGGGAGCTGGCTTCTTGCTCGCTCCCGGTGTCACACGCAGCGATGCTGTGTGTCCACCGGGCGACCATCGCCAGGTTTTAGAGCAGGTTCTAAAACCTGGCGACCATCAACCAGCGATTTATCTATTTATTGACGCTGTAACGTCATGAGCAGCAGCAATATTGCACATGATATTGATGTGTGTGATGTCCCCATTACACACACAGATAATTGTGCAGAGATTGTTCGCAGATCTCTGGTTGCAGTGAAATCATGGACACATTGTTACATTTGTACACAGCCACAAAATGGAACAATGTCTCCATGATTTCACTGCAACCAGAGATCTGCGAACAATCTCTGCACAATTATCTGTGTGTGTAACTGGGCCTTTATTCCTCCTGCACACACAGTTTAGTCTGAAAAGTTATTTAAAAGTCCAATTACTTTTTAAGTAAAAAAAAAATAAAAACTTTTCTTCCCCTCCTCTTCAGTCACTGCACATGTGCTGCATCTGCATCAGTCAGGGGACGTCACGTGGCCTCTGATCATCTGCGGCATCAGTCAGGGGACGTCACGTGGCCTCTGATCATCTGCGGTATCAGTCAGGGGACGTCACGTGGCCTCTGATCATCTGCGGCATCAGTCAGGGACCGTCACGTGGCCTCTGATCATCTGCGGCATCAGTCAGGGACCGTCACGTGGCCTCTGATCATCTGCGGCATCAGTCAGGGAACGTCACGTGGCCTCTGATCATCTGCGGCATCAGTCAGGGACTGTCACGTGGCCTCTGATCATCTGCGGCATCAGTCAGGGAACGTCACGTGGCCTCTGATCATCTGTGGCATCAGTCAGGGGACGTCACGTGGCCTCTGATCATCTGCGGCATCAGTCAGGGGACGTCACGTGGCCTCTGATCATCTGCGGCATCAGTCAGGGGATGTCACGTGGCCTCTGATCATCTGCGGCATCAGTCAGGGGACATCATGTGGCCACTGACAGGTTACAGCATCAGTCAGGGGACGTAACGTGGCCTCCGAAAGGTTACAGCATCAGTCAGGGGACATCATGTGGCCTCTGACAAGTTACAGCATCAGTCAGGGGACATCATGTGGCCTCTGACAGGTTACAGCATCATCAGTCAGGGGACGTTACGTGGCCTCTGATCAGCTGGGGCATCAGTCAGGGGACATCACGAGGCCTCCGACTGGCTGCAGCCTTCTCATTCCATCCAAACAAGAAAAAAAATACACAGTTGCAGCTGGACTGCCGCGGTCCTGTCCCCCAACAACATGTTGGTGCCATCAGACTGGCGGATGGGAGAAGTGATACCAGTGAGAAGGGAAGGGGGAACAGTGTGTTCAGAGCTCTATGGACACAAGTAAAAGTTACACATCTCAGAAAGGAGAGAAAGGTCAGAACTAAAGTTATTAACAAGAATTACAAATAAACACAGATGTGTTATCACCGCAGTCTGCGAGCGGCCTCACAGCACCAGAGACACAGGGCAAAACCAAAATAATAACAATAATAATAATGGCACAGTTGCTTTCCTCCCTCCTCACCCACATTCTCCAGTACATTATATGACATCCAATAACCCTCCTCCCTGCATACTGTGGGGTATCCCCCTCCCACAGTTGCAGGTACAATGCACGGTGCACCCCGGGCTCCCCGGCCCCAGTCAGTGCACGGTACACCCCAGCTCCCCGTCCTTAGTCAGTGCACGGTGCACCCCGGCTCCCCGTCCCCAGTCAGTGCACGGTGCACCCCGGCTCCCAGTCCCCGGTCAGTGCACGGTACACCACGGCTCCCCGTCAGTGCACGGTACACCCCGGCTCCCCGCCCCCGGTCAGTGCACGGTACACCCCGGCTCCCCATCCCCAGTCAGTGCACGGTACACCCCGGCTCCCCGTCCCCAGTCAGTGCACGGTGCACCCCGGCTCCCAGTCCCCGGTCAGTGCACGGTACACCACGGCTCCCTGTCCCCGGTCAGTGCACGGTACACCCCGGCTCCCCGTCCCCGGTCAGTGCACAGTACACCCCAGCTCCTAGTCCCCGGTCAGTTTACGGTACACCCCGGCTCCCCGTCCCCGGTCAGTGCACGGTACACCCCGGCTCCCCGTCCCCGGTCAGTGCACGGTACACCCCGGCTCCCCGGTCAGTGCACGGTACACCCCGGCTCCCCGTCCCCAGTCAGTGCACGGTGCACCCCGGCTCCCAGTCCCCGGTCAGTGCACGGTACACCACGGCTCCCAGTCCCCGGTCAGTGCACGGTACACCACGGCTCCCCGTCCCCGGTCAGTGCACGGTACACCCCGGCTCCCCGGTCAGTGCACGGTACACCCCGGCTCCCCGTCCCCAGTCAGTGCACGGTGCACCCCGGCTCCCAGTCCCCGGTCAGTGCACGGTACACCACGGCTCCCAGTCCCCGGTCAGTGCACGGTACACCACGGCTCCCCGTCCCCGGTCAGTGCACGGTACACCCCGGCTCCCAGTCCCCGGTCAGTGCACAGTACACCCCGGCTCCCCGTCCCTGGTCAGTGCACAGTACACCCCAGCTCCTAGTCCCCGGTCAGTGCACGGTACAACCCCGGCTCCCCGTCCCCGGTCAGTGCACAGTACACGTACACCCCGGCTCCCCGTCCCCGGTCAGTGCACGGTGCACCCTGGCTCCCAGTCCCCGGTCAGTGCACGGTACACCCCGGCTCCCCGTCCATGGTCAGTGCACGGTACACCCCGGCTCCCAGTCCCCGGTCAGTGCACGGTACACCCCGGCTCCCCCTCCCCGGTCAGTGCACGGTACACCCCGGCTCCCCGTCCCCAGTCAGTGCACGGTACACCCCGGCTCCCTGTCCCCGGTCAGTGCACAGTACACCCCGGCTCCCCGTCCCTGGTCAGTGCACAGTACACCCCAGCTCCTAGTCCCCGGTCAGTGCACGGTACACCCCGGCTCCCCGTCCCCGGTCAGTGCACAGTACACCCCGGCTCCCCGGCCCCGGTCAGTGCACGGTACACCCCGGCTCCCCGGCCCCGGTCAGTGCACGGTACACCCCGGCTCCTCGGCCCCGGTCAGTGCACGGTACACCCCGGCTCCCCGGCCCCGGTCAGTGCACGGTACACCCCGGCTCCCCGTCCCCAGTCAGTGCACGGTACACACCCCGGCTCCCCGTCCCCGGTCAGTGCACGGTGCACCCCGGCTCCCAGTCCCCGGTCAGTGCACGGTACACCCCGGCTCCCCGTCCCCGGTCAGTGCACGGTACACCCCGGCTCCCAGTCCCCGGTCAGTGCACAGTACACCCCGGCTCCCCGTCCCTGGTCAGTGCACGGTACACCCCGGCTCCCCGTCCCCAGTCAGTGCACAGTGCACTCCGGCTCCCAGTCCCCGGTCAGTGCACGGTACACCACGGCTCCCCGTCCCCGGTCAGTGCACGGTACACCCCGGCTCCCCGTCCCTGGTCAGTGCACAGTACACCCCAGCTCCTAGTCCCCGGTCAGTGCACGGTACACCCCGGCTCCCCGTCCCCGGTCAGTGCACAGTACACGTACACCCCGGCTCCCCGTCCCCGGTCAGTGCACGGTGCACCCCGGCTGCCAGTCCCCGGTCAGTGCACGGTACACCCCGGCTCCCCGTCCCCGGTCAGTGCACGGTACACCCCGGCTCCCCGTCCCCGGTCAGTGCACGGTACACCCCGGCTCCCAGTCCCCGGTCAGTGCACGGTACACCCCGGCTCCCCCTCCCCGGTCAGTGCACGGTACACCCCGGCTCCCCGTCCCCAGTCAGTGCACGGTACACCCCGGCTCCCTGTCCCCGGTCAGTGCACGGTACACCCCGGCTCCCCCTCCCCGGTCAGTGCACGGTACACCCCGGCTCCCCCTCCCCGGTCAGTGCACAGTACACCCCGGCTCCCCCTCCCCGGTCAGTACACGGTATACTACGGCTCCCAGTCCCCGGTCAGTGCACGGTACACCCCGGCTCCCAGTCCCCGGTCAGTGCACGGTACACCCCGGCTCCCCCTCCCCGGTCAGTGCACGGTACACCCCGGCTCCCCCTCCCAGATCAGTGCACGGTACACCCCGGCTCCCCCTCCCCGGTCAGTGCACAGTACACCCCGGCTCCCCGTCCCCGGTCAGTGCACGGTACACCCCGGCTCCCCCTCCCCGGTCAGTGCACAGTACACCCCGGCTCCCCCTCCCCGGTCAGTGCACGGTACACCCCGGCTCCCCCTCCCAGATCAGTGCACGGTACACCCCGGCTCCCCCTCCCCGGTCAGTGCACAGTACACCCCGGCTCCCCGTCCCCGGTCAGTGCACGGTACACCCCGGCTCCCCCTCCCCGGTCAGTGCACGGTACACCCCGGTTCCCTGCAGCACGGCGATGTGGCGGGGGGAGAAGTTCACAAAGTTACAGTAAAGTTGCCGGTGTTCCGGGGGTCTCCTCTTACCGGCGCTGCGGACCACCCTCCACAGTCCCGGCGGATCCAATACCGGAGACATGTCTGCCGCTGCCCGCGCTCTCCTGCCTCCTGACTGTACCGGGGCACACAGGGGGCGGGGCTACACACGGGAGGGAGTGCTGTGTCCTCCCCGGCCGCCATGTTGGAGGTGGCGGGGTTGTGTGAAGGCTGTCTGGAGGCGGGGAGGTGTCAGTGATGCAGGTACAGCAGTCATACAGGTTGTTATAGGATTGTTGTGTGTGTCACCATTCAGATGATACACACAAGTGACACAAAGTTATTCCCCACATTACCAGTTGTCAGTCTGTATTTAGCTAATGACGGGCCCCCTCCAGACCTCCCAACCATCCCAGATCCTGCAGGACTGTCCCGAGCTCAGGGCTGAGGTCCCATGTCCTTACATTGATGCACTTTGTCCTGGGGGGTTGGGGGCAGTGAATACATTTTAGATAATTTTGAAAAATTAAAAATGTAAAAAATAAGTATTAAAAAGCGATGCCCACTGTTCTCAATAGAGATGGACCCAGACAAACCTTAAACTCTGGCTTCAGTGCTTACTAGAGAGCAGCTTGGGCTGGGATTCAAACCCTGGTCTCAGTGTTGGCAGGCAGCAGCTCTACTACTGAGCTACAGCTCACACTGATAAACACTGGAGGATTTGGTTATCTTGACCCATAATCAGTGGTGTAACTTGGAGCTCATGGGCCCCAATGCAAAATCAGTGCAAGACTTTAAAAGTAATGTTCTTTTCATATAGGACATAGGGACTTTTGAGGCCCCCTAGGCTCCAGGGCCCAGGTGTGATCACAACCTCTGCACATGTTGTAGTTATGCCCCTGCCTGTAATACAGACAGGAGACCTACACAAAGATCACACTGTTACATAGAGATGTATTGTATCACAATGCATTTCTATGTTGTTTGTATACTAGAAGTAAAGAAAAAGTCAGATTTTTTATTTTTATGACACTACTAAAACCAATTTCAAAAATTGAATGTTCACTTTTTTATTGTTAGTCTCCTCTGTATTCCAACCCACAAAGCTTTAGTTCAGTTGCCTGCAGCATTACACTCCGAGCCTCAAGCTCTGTATCTGTGGATGGGAGATTTATGTGCACTTGATCTGTACATAGCACTGTATCCTTATGTATTTGTATTATAGAGAGAGAGTCATAGATTTTTTTCATTCCATGAAATTATTACAAAAAATAATGAAAAACAATAATGTCATTTCTTATGTGTTTTTATTTAAACAATAAATATCACAAATGAGCAAATAACATGGACATATTAGGTGCCCCCAAAATCGTAATGATCAGCCCAGCACAGTGATCAAATTATTTATGGGGATCGGTAAATGGGGTAAAAACATGTTGTGAATATTTTTTCTATATTAAAGGCATAAAAAAATGTTATAAATATGTAGGGCAGGAAGGGGTTTCGGTGAAGTTTTGAGTGGGTGTGATAGGTGCGGCTTACAGGCCAGTGCAATTGTGGCCCCCCTCCAGGTAAAGCCACCTGAGGTACTGCACTACTGCGGTTATAAAGTGTAGTGCCTCTGTTCTCCAGGTGTTGGGATGGTATGGTTGGGCCACAACACACACATGTAGTGGCAGGTCCCTGGGACAATGGGTGGACCCTGAGGGAGGACCCAGGCCACAAAAGGGGGTCGGGACAGTGTTAGTTTTAGTTTACGTTAGTTCAGTAGTAGGAGACAGAGGAGACATCAACTGACGGAGGAGTGGTAGTCGGGAGTGTAGAGGTGGTGTGGTGCTGACTCCCACAGGTTGAAGCTACACCACCATGCTCGCCCGCCGGAGGGAGAGAACTGACCGGTAGAAACGAAGAGAAGAGCCCTAGGGGTGCGGACGAGGCATCATCCCCCATACTCCCTAATCTGACGAGACAGAGTGGTTGGTGGAGAACACAGGGACTGGCCCTGCAGATGGTATGGAAGCTTCAAGCCCGAGCCGAAACCGGAGGCCTCAGACTTCCAACGGGAGCTAGGAGCCAAACACCCGACACATCTTGGGGAAGGTGGACGAACTAGGGAGCAGTGACCTAATGGCGCCCAGGATCTACAAGGACCCACGGCTACCGGTACCTGAGCTCTGTGCTTTGGAGGGCATTCAGAGCCTGGGGAGCAGAGCGACGACCAACTCGCCTCCGATGGAAGTTACCCCTTATAACGCCGAGAGACGAGAACCACCAGAGACTGTAACACCGAGATAGTAGAGTAAAGGGCACCCACCGTGGCTTGACAGTACCGACCCGGCTCTGGAGAAAGAGCAAAAGTACCGGAGACTGGCAGAGAACGTACCCGGCAGCCATGTTTAACACCTGAGTAAAAGTAACGGAACTGCAGCTGTGGTGTGAGAGACTTTTATTCGCGGCGACCATCGGCCACAGAGGCCACCCGAGACACTGAAGGTACTGCAGACGGAGTTACCAACTGCCGAGGTCCGAGCCGGGGGATCCCACCCCACTGCCCTAGGGATTGCACTCCGCCTGCGCGGAGTGCGACTATTTAAGCTGCCGGTCATCATCCCCAGAGGTTCTGCAGCAGCAGCAGCCGCCCTGGCCGCATACCGCAGGTGGCGTCATGAATATCCTTTATCCCCTCAGACTTTCCCTAACATCACCCCCTTTATTGAATGACACATCCAGGGTCACGAGACTGGGTCTTGGCCCACATCTATCCCCATGAAAAGAACCGAGAAGTGAGAACAACTAGTAACTGGCGGTACCGAGTCTTCCCCGACCCTGGAGTGGGAGTGTCACACAATGCATGATGGGACTTGTAGTAATAGAAGCAAGAAGTCAGGGGAGGAAGTTGTTGATTAACCCCATGAGAGCTGGAGCCAGCAATGAGGATGAGCTGCTAGAGAATGATAAAAGGTAATATCTCTACAATAACATGAAGTTTGTTTATGAAAAAAAAAATCAAGCAAGTGGATGTGATTTCATGAGAACTGTGCCCCCTGTGCGTCTAAGAACGCTGCTGAACTCTGCTGTCTGTTGCTTTTTTCTCTCTAGAGCACAGGTCCCCAACTCCAGTCATCGAGGGCCAGCAGGTCATGTTTTCAGGATTTCCTTAGTATTGCACAGGGGTTGGAATCATCACCAGTGCAGGTGATTATATTATCACCTGTGTAATGCTAAGGAAATCCTGAAAACATGACCTGTTGGCGGCCCTCGATGACTGGAATTGGGGACCTGTGCTGTAGACGCTTCTTATGGAGCATAAAAAAGCAGGTAAAAAACTGCAGTTTTTTTTAAGTTCAGAATCAAAACTTAAACAAAAAACATATAAAAAGGCGGTTTCACATCTGCACCATAACAAATCAAATGAATCAGAAAATGCATAAAAAAATGCATAAAATATGCAATAATCAGAGGAGATTAATATTAATAACAATCCTGGGCATCTGCTGAATGTCTGTCACATGCAAATGGTTGTGGCTATGGGCACTGCAAAATTTGCTGCAGCGCACTGTGTGCACCACTTCTCTTGTCCCTCTTTCTCTTCTTCAAAAATTGGGAGGTATGCTAACACTCAGGATATTATCAGTGTATTTTCACTGTTTCTAAAAAGAAATCTCCTGCCCACTGAGCTTCTTTTTACACTGTAAACTGACTTGATGCTGATTTCCTATCCTCAGCAGGTCAATTTCATGTGTGAAGACACTTGAGGTTCCTGCGTGGGAGAAGGCAGCAGCAAAAATACGCTGTGTCCAGAATGTCACATAACCCAAATCGTGGGGGTTGAGGAGCGACATAAGGCTCCGGTAGTCGCGGGTGAGGCTGAGCCTCCACTGTGGAGCAGCCCTGGATTAGCAATGCTCACCCACTGAAACAGTTCCCTATAAGTCTCATTCCTCCATGAACATGGAGTCAATAATCTTTAGAAACAGTCGTGTATTTGAACAGTTGAGAATATCCGCAGCACATATCGGCAGTGTTACTTTCACAGGGTGGTTTAGTTCAGCATAATTTGAAGCAGACTACTCCCTTCGTTCTGGCGCCTCTATGGCTAACTCTAGCCTCTCGCTTTCTCTTTCCAACACCACAGTGTTTCACAGTGAAATCATGCAGTCTCTCATGGCTCTAGCTTGTTCCACCTACAGGGAACTGTTCAGCGAACCACTGAGGCTACCATTTAGACAAAGTTCATTAACCACTAGCACAGTCACACCCCGTTCTCCCAAGACTATGTCAAAGTCAACTGGAACAGGTACTAGATGGGTCAGTTGCGTCCCAGGGGCCCACCTAAGGCAGGGGACAAGTACCAAAACAGAGAGGGTTACAATCACGCACAACCTAGGCATATGTCTCAATTTAATTGCTCCAATCCTGGGGTAACCCAAATTATTCAGCCAAATCAAATGTTGGGTTTTTCACCACTGCGTTCTGCATTATACTTCCACTTTTTCTCCCTGGGGACTCACATGCTAAAACTACACTATAGGCCCATTTTGTTAACTGGGCCCCACCCATAAGGGGTGTCCTACTATTCTTCTTAACTACTTCCCTACCTCAGGAAACCCAGGGAGCAGTCCTTAGCTTGGCCAGTTGGTGGCCACATTCAAATTATTACACCTACAGAGTTTACATAACACTTCAATACACAATACCCTCCAGGGCAGGGGGGGGGGGCAGAACCCTAGACCCCCCTACAGTGGGTACTTACCCTCATCGTCTTTGCTGAGCACCAGATTACACCTCACAATTTTACAGAGAATGCACAGACCCTGCACCACACTGACTGAGCAGGCATTTCAGATTCCCATCCTCAGGGTCGGTGGGCACCAGTGGTCATGATCCCAAAATTAGCAATTTACAGGATAGGTGACAACCTACTGATGTCAGAGATAACATTTCCTCTCACCCTAAAGCTCCATACACATTAACATCAGCCAAACCCACTGATATCAAAGGATTCATGTGAAAAACGCAGCAGCATTCACACACAGAACGCTGCGCATCTTCACAAAACGCAGCAAAAACGCTGTGTGTGTAGCCTAAGGTTGCAGAAAAGTGTGCAGCACTTGATTGACGGGTGTAGCGGTGCTAGAATATGGGGGCTGGGTCTTCTCGTACATCTTCCTCCTCATGGCTTGTCCACCTGTCTTTATTAAAATTTTACAAAGCACCGCCATTGCGCGAGTGAGCATTGTTATTGCAATGGTGTAGTCATTAAAATGGCACATGTGCTGCGATCTCTGGTGCCATTTTATTTAAGACACTATGGAGACAAATATGAGCGACATTGGCGCATGCACAGACTGATTCTTTTTTCATCTGTGCACACGCTCCTGTCACTTGTAGTCGTCTTCAGTGTTCGTCATTGTGCCGGAGATCTCGGTACATGCATGCACTGACTCTAGCGCCATTTTAATGACGACACAATTACAATACCAATTCTCACACGCTGCAAGCAGCTGGAATGGCGGTGCACCACAAACTTTAAATAAAAAATGGGGGCAAGGCAGGAGGACGCAGGAGGAGGAAGACGTACAAGCAGACCCAACTCACATAGTGACGCCCCTGCTGCACCCGTCAATCAACTGCTGCACCCATTTCTGCAACTCTGAAAGCATTTTTATCAGCAATCCAGCGTTTAATTTGTCAACTAAAGGTACAGTTGGATTAAGCATCCTAGCGACTTTACTTCCTATACGAAAATCCAGGTGGATGGTTCCCTTTAAAGGAGTTGTCCGGTTTAAAATGATAATTCTGCAGTCATTCTATGTGACTGCAGACTTATCAATCCTCCCAGCGCCCGCATTGAGTCCTGTGAGGATTCGCGGTTTCTAAGCTGAGTGCAGGACACAATTTTGCTGTATGCATTAGAGTGACCGGATCTTATAGGGGGGGAGGGAAATGTCGGAATCATGTTAGTCTGGACCCGACAAAATGATTCCCCTTTCCAGATATTGAGATAGCCAAAATTTGAGCTCGATCAAACGACGTTAACCCGTTAGTAAATTTACTTACCAAAGAAACGGTTACATTCTTTGACCGATTTAATATAAAAACAGATTTCCTAAGACAAAATCCAAATACCTGGCCTCAAAATAATGACTTCCAAGAAGGATTGAAAATTGTCAAAACATTAAAAGTAGTTAATGATATGGCTGAGCGTGGTGTTAAATTAATAACCGACTTTAACGACCTTCTGACAAAAGATGAAGAACAAAAGCAATATGTCCTGCAAGTTGTAAGCAAATGCCGAGCATTATATTCTGACGTTTCAATAACTACTTTAACAAAAGCTCTAGAATAGATTAGATAACTATGTAAAATTATCAACTCATGTAGGTACTACGTCTGTATCTTTTCTGTGTCTGTTTTGTATGTATTATATACCTCATTTTTATATTTTAAAATAAAAAATGTCATTAGAATTATCAGTATTACCGTATATACTCGTGTATAAGCCGACCCGTGTATAAGCCGACCCCCCTACTTTTGCCCCCAAAACCTGGGAAAATCTATTGACTCGTGTATAAGCCGAGGGTGGACCCCAGCACAGGTATACAGCCCCCAGCAGTGTGGTATATAGCAGCCCCAGAGGTATATACAGCAGCCCCAGTGGTAGTATACAGCAGCAGCCCCAGTGGTAGTATACATGCAGCTCCAGTAGTATATACAGCCCCAGTGGTATATACAGCCCCAGTGGTAGTATATGCAGCCCCAGTGGTATATACAGCCCCAGTGGTATATACAGCCCCAGTGGTAGTATATGCAGCCCCAGTGGTAGTATATGCAGCCCCAGTGGTAGTATATGCAGCCCCAGTGGTATATACAGCCCCAGTGGTAGTATATACAGCTCCAGTGGTAGTATATGCAGCCCCAGTGGTATATACAGCCCCAGTGGTATATGCAGCCCCAGTGGTAGTATATGCAGCCCCAGTGGTAGTATATGCAGCCCCAGTGGTATATACAGCCCCAGTGGTAGTATATGCAGCCCCAGTGGTAGTATATGCAGCCCCAGTGGTAGTATATGCAGCCCCAGTGGTAGTATATACAGCCCCAGTGGTAGTATATGCAGCCCCAGTGGTAGTAAACAGCCCCCCTCCTTATTATGGGTCCCCCAGCAGAAATAAACAGCCCCCCCCCTCCTTATCATGCTCCCCCAGGCTGCGGCAGCTGTGAAAATAACAAACACTTTATACATCACCTTCCGGCGCAGCTCTCCGCTCCTCCGGTCCTCCGCTCGCCGGCTTCTTCTTCTTTCTTGTGTCGGCTTCTGTGACCGCGCGCAGGAAATGACGTCATCTCCTGCGCCCGGTCACATGACACCGGCACAAGAAGGAAGAAGAAGCCGGCGAGCGGAGGACCGGAGGAGCGGAGAGCTGCGCCGGAAGGTGATGTATAAAGTGTTTGTTATTTTCACAGCTGCCGCAGCCTGGGGGGCACATGATAAGGAGGGGGGGCTGTTTATTTCTGCTGGGGGACCCATAATAAGGAGGGGGGGCTGTGTATTGCAATATGCACGGCATCCCCCCGCCGCTGATGGACGGGGGGATGCCGTGCATATTCATTGCACTAATGAGGCGGCCCCACGTGACCGCCTGCGGTCACTGCGGCCCCCTCCTGCCTCCTCCAGCCACCGGTCACAGCCCCCCCCCCCCACAGCATACCATATGACTCGTGTATAAGCCGTGGGGGGGACTTTTCAGCCCAATTTTTGGGCTGAAAAACTCGGCTTATACACGAGTATATACGGTACTTGTATTTTATTTTATTTCTACTTTAAATTCAAAAATATACCAAAAAAACACAAAATGTATCACTTAATAACAAAATATACGACGTATGCTCCTAGTGGTACCAGGTCACGTTCTTGGGCTAAAAGCTGTTGTAACTCAGTTTGACTTCAAAATTTATATTTTATACATAATTGTTATTTTAAGAACAACATTAGCTTTCTTTTGAGCTATTAAGCGTGTTTTTATTATTTACCGTTCTGGAGTTATGGCTCCATATGTCAGGTTTTTGGCCAAAAATTTGGATTTTTTCAAACTTTGAGCGACGAGCGGCACGGGTTAACATCATTTGATCAAGCTCAAATTTTGGCTATCTCAATATCTGGAAAGGGGAATCGTTTTGTGGGGTCCAGACGGACAAAATTCCGACATCGATTTTTTGTGGTCACCCTAGTATACATGTTCCCTGCCAGAAACCAACTAATTGGTTGGCCTCGCTCAATAAAAGTGTATGCAGCAAGACTGTGCTGAACAGATAGCCACACCTACTAG
This sequence comes from Allobates femoralis, assembly GCA_033576535.1. Classification (NCBI taxonomy): domain Eukaryota; kingdom Metazoa; phylum Chordata; class Amphibia; order Anura; family Aromobatidae; genus Allobates; species Allobates femoralis. The sequence continues at coordinate 94,929,518 of JARQOC010000003.1, forward strand.
TTGGACACGACTGCTCCATTGTATTGAGCAAGGCCGCGCCCACTAGCCATTTTGTTGCTGGGAACATGTATACTGCATAACTAAGGTCCGTTCCCGAGTTAGAAACTGGAGAATCCTCGCAGAGCACAGTGCGGGCACTGGAAGGATTGATGTAACATATAACGACTGCAGAATTATCAGTTTAGACCAGACAAACCTTAGTAAAGCCCCAAAACAGCATGCAGGTGACATTGTGTGACACGCTGATGCTACCCATTGATTGGAGTAGACAAGTTTGATCTGTGACTGTTTTTGGTTCATCTTACATCCCAAAAACTAAATAAAAAATTATTGAGTGCTAGCTAATGTGTTATCAGATAGCCCACCGCCTAATGTTATACTTCGTTATTCAGCATGAAAGGACAATTGCAGTATGCTGAGAGTGGCTCCGCAAATTGGACCATGCACACCCATTCCCATAGAAGTCTATCGGTGCAGGAGAAACATCGGACTGGGCTCGGATGGCATACGAGTCCGAGTGCAGTCCGATATACGCCGAGACAGGCAGTGGAGATGGAGAACTTAATCTCTGCATCTTCTCCTTAGCTACATAACAACATCATCCACACAACTCAAAAGTCTCATGCCTCACTGTGCCCTAGTGAACAGCTAGTGATTCCACTGTGCAGGCGCGCTTCACTGTGCCCTAGTGAACAGCCAGTGATTCCACAGCGCAGTCGCGCCTCACTGTGCCCTAGTGAACAGCTAGTGATTCCACTGTGCAGGCGCGCCTCACTGTGCCCTAGTGAACAGCCAGTGATTCCACAGCGCAGGCGCGCCTCACTGTGCCCTGGTGAACAGCCAGTGATTCTACAGCGCAGGCGCGCCTCACTGTGCCCTAGTGAACAGCCAGTGATTCCACAGCGCAGGCGCGCCTCACTGTGCCCTAGTGAACAGCTAGTGATTCCACTGCGCAGGCGCGAGACTTGTGAATGACGTTGCTATGTCATCCACTTGCACACAGTCAGGAGGGGTGGGTTTTCCAGGCAGAGGGGCGGTGCTGACCACAAGGTGCAGACCCCCATATGAGCCATAAAAGAAATTACCAAATGGCGCGGGACAGATTAAAAGTCATTTTCTGAGGTGCAGGGGGAAGTCTTGGGATGTAAAGGGTTACAGGAGCACGAAATACATCATGTTAAAGGTGGAGGGCAGGATTTAAAACCCTCAAAATTGGTGACAGGTTCCATTTAATATCCTATATCAAAAATATAAAAGTTAATGAATGGAAAGATTAAGAAAAAGCAGATAAGAAGGGTATATAAAAGCTGCCAGGAGTGTTTGTATCAGGAAAACTGGGTGTTTTCCTACCTACGATTTTCTGTAAAGCCTGCTTAATAGGGCTGTCCGTTCAGCAGGGAAAGTCTGGTGGTTCCATACTACATATGACCTTGACAAAGATTTGGGGTGATAATGGCTAATTACCTGTGAAGCTGAGGTGCAGCTGTAAGGAGCAGAGAGTTCACAGATTGACGGCTCTCTGCTCCTGGGACAACGCTGATGTGAGTAAAGCTATTGGTGTGCTGTGTACCCTATGTATAGAGTTCACTCACATCTGTATATATAATCGCTCAGACACTCAGCCAGAAATTTGTCGAGTTTCCTGCATATGTCATTCTGTATCTCATCTGAGTGCTGTGCAAGTGTGCAATTTTTCTTTTCACCAGTACCCATAGGTCATACGTATATAATCACCATTCAATACATTTTTAACATAATCTTTTACATACTATATTAGTGTGGCGCCCCTGCAACCACGGTGGCCACATAGGGAACTGCAGCCAGGTAGAAAGGTAGACAGTTTGTGCATCAAACACCCTCAGGGTACCTTTACACGCCGCTACTGGAGGATGGATACAACCAGCTACTTCACGTGCACGAGCACGCACAAACGGTTACAAACGGTAAACGCACCACCTTTACACGCCGCCACAAGGTGCGCTACGCTATCTCTGGATACACCGCCGGGTGCCTCAAGTCACCTTCTGCAGCTCATCTTATCTCATTTACACACTGCTACAACCAGCTAATATGGGCGGACCTGGTGCAGCAGGGACAGCACATAGGCGTGCCACAATTGTGGATTACGAGACGTCCGTACGCTGATAGGACAAAGCAAGAAACCCATGATTGGCCAGGCATCGCAGGAGGCTGTTTAATACATGACGCTCGAGCAATTGTGTTGTGTGACTGGTCAGCTCCTTAAATATGCCGCCCTATGCAGCGTCTAGCAATCGTAACGCAGGAGCTTCCACCAATGATCGCTGAAGGGGGCGGTATCCCGGAGCCTGTGTCACGCCCCAGCTACATACCAGGTACATTGCCTGGTGTTGACACATCCCTTCTGTTGCTTCTTTACACACCGATACAGCTCGCTACAATCGCCTGTGTAGCCACCTGTTTCCGGGCAGTGCTCGGAAACAGATGTATCTGTTGCCGGGTGCCTCCTACCGTCTTTACACGCCGCTACTATGGGGTATTTTGCCGCTACAAGCTACATTTGTAGCATGTAGCTGGTTGTATCCATGCTCCAGTAGCGGCGTGTAAAGGTACCCTCACAGCACACACACACCCACAAGTAGGGGCGTTGCTAGGGTCAAAAAACATCCGGGGCTCGGGCCCACTGAGCTGCATTTTTCGATATAAATTTAAATAAAACCCAAGTAAAATGTACTTAAATAAATAGCTTCTCAGACGCTGGGTGCCTGAGCCTGCCTATTGGCTGCAGCAAGGTCGGCCTTAGGTCAGATGGCGCCATGTGCAAGATTTTATCTTCTATTGATTCGCGTAGAAGTCGATGGGGTAAATTTTCAGCCCAAAAACTCGGGCTGAAAAACTCTGCTTATACACGAGTATATATGGTACATAGTGCCCGAATATTACTGTCCATTACTGAATAAAAACCTCTACACAGAGACCACTATTACATTACCACTGACCATATAACATTAATACCACCTCTACACAGAGACCACTATTACATCACCACTGACTACACTGACCATATAACATTAATACCACCTCTACACAGAGACCACTATTACATCACCACTGACCACACTGACCATATAACATTAATACCACCTCTACACAGAGACCACTATTACATCACCACTGACCACACTGGCCATATAACATTAATACCACCTCTACACAGAGACCACTATTACATCACCACTGACCACACTGACCATATAATATTAATACCACCTCTACACAGAGACCACTATTACATCACCACTGACCACACTAACCATATAACATTAATACCACCTCTACACAGAGACCACTATTACATCACCACTGACCATACTGGCCATATAATATTAATACCACCTCTACACAGACATTTATAAGTGATTACAATGCAGGTACCTCCAGTGATTACAGAGGACGTTGGCGGGTCCAGGAAGCGTGTCTGTGGTAGGTCCGGTGAGCGGCAGCGGGACCAAGGAGCGGCAGCGGCAGGTCCAATGAGCGGCAGCTGCAAGGGTGGGATTAAAATTTTTAACAGGTTCCCTAGGTTCAGTAAAATATTTACGACCGTCTGTCAACTCATGTCCTCCCCTTATCTTCTCATGGAATGTAAGGGCCCCATTACACGTAGCGACGCTACAGCGATCCCAACAGCGACCTCCGTCGCCCGGGATCGCTGTAGCGTCGCGCTCGGCATTGCTGCGGAGATGTCAAACACATGCCCAGCTGGTCACTCCCGATCATGCGGCCTCCAATTTTATATACTCAGGTATATATATGTATACATCAGGCAGGCACACACACTATGAGGTATATACCGTATATACTCGTGTATAAGCCGACCCGTGTATAAGCCGACCCCCCTACTTTTGCCCCCAAAACCTGGGAAAACCTATTGACTCATGTTACGTGTATAAGCCGACAATGGACCCCAGCACAGGTATACAGCCCCCAGTATACCACTTTAGTGTGGTATACAGGCCTCCCCAGTGGTAGTATACAGCAGCCTCCCCAGTGGTATATACAGGATTACCCAGCAGTATATACAGCAGCCCCAGTGGTATACAGCAGCCCCAGTGGAATACAGCAGCCCCATTGGTGTGGTATACAGCAGCCCCAGTGGTATATAGCAGCCCCAGTGGTATACAGCAGCCCCAGTGGTATGATATACAGCAGCCCCAGTGGTATATAGCAGCCCCAGTGGTGTACAGCAGCCCCAGTGGTATATACCAGCCCCAGTGTATACAGCAGCCCCAGTGGTGTGGTATACAGCAGCCCCAGTGGTATATAGCAGCCCCAGTGTATACAGCAGCCCCAGTGGTGTGGTATACAGCAGCCCCAGTGGTATACAGCAGCCCCAGTGGTGTACAGCAGCCCCAGTGGTATACAGCCGCCCCAGTGGTGTGGTATACAGCAGCCCCAGTGGTATATAGCAGCCCCAGTGTATACAGCAGCCCCAGTGGTGTGGTATACAGCAGCCCCAGTGGTATATAGCAGCCCCAGTGTATACAGCAGCCCCAGTGGTGTGATATACAGCAGCCCCAGTGGTATATAGCAGCCCCAGTGGTGTACAGCAGCCCCAGTGGTATATAGCAGCCCCAGTGTATACAGCAGCACCAGTGGTGTGGTATACAGCAGCCCCAGTGGTATACAGCAGCCCCAGTGGTGTACAGCAGCCCCAGTGGTATACAGCAGCCCCAGTGGTGTGGTATACAGCAGCCCCAGTGGTATATAGCAGCCCCGGTGGTATATAGGAGCCCCAGTGTATACAGCAGCCCCAGTGGTGTGGTGTACAGCAGCCCCAGTGGTATATAGCAGCCCCAGTGTATACAGCAGCCTCAGTGGTGTGGTATACAGCAGCCCCAGTGGTATATAGCAGCCCCAGTGTATACATCAGCCCCAGTGGTGTGGTATACAGCAGCCCCAGAGGTATACAGCAGCCCCAGTGGTGTACAGCAGCCCCAGTGGTATACAGCAGCCCCAGTGGTGTGGTATACAGCAGCCCCAGTGGTACATAGCAGCCCCAGTGTATACAGCAGCCCCAGTGGTGTGGTATACAGCAGCCCCAGTGGTATATAGCAGCCCCAGTGTATACAGCAGCCCCAGTGGTGTGGTATAAAGCAGCCCCAGTGGTGTGGTATACAGCAGCGCCAGTGGTATATAGCAGCCCCAGTGGTATACAGCAGCCCCAGTGGTGTACAGCAACCCCAGAGGTATACAGCAGCCCCAGTGGTGTACAGCAGCCCCAGTGGTATATAGGCCCCCAAATGCTGGCACTCACCCCCCCCCCCCCCCGCTGCTTCACTTACCATCCCCGGTCTTCTGCACCGCCAGTCTTCTGTGCTCCATCCTCCATGCTCCCGTCCGGCTGCAGCCAGAGTGAGCCGAGCGGTAAAGAACAGACAGAAATTGACACATCCCGGTGGGATGGGCTCCCTGCAGACGCAGAATCCACAAAGTCACAGAAACCATGGAGAGAAAGCTCGTCCATAGCCGGCATCCCAAGGGAGTGTGAGGACAGAGATCGGACCGGTATTACCGTGTCCGAGGAACACGGCAGCACTGACTAACTACGGGTGGTTTTCCCTGATTGTGCTGGAATCACACGGGTTAGAGGCAGCCTGGTAACGCCTTGGAAGATAGGGTTACTGCAGGCTACGCACATTTCAGAGTGTCGGCTCTGCAGGGAACTGAAGTTCCATACCGGCTTCCCAGACAAATCGACGGGGAGCTTTAACTCCAGGTTGCGGTTCCTACTAAGAGGTTTGGAGGCACAGCAGCAACCACGAGGACCCACAAGGGTCGAGCTGCCGCCATACAACCCGGGGAGAGAACAAAGAGGGAGAGAAGAGCCTGAAAGGACACTTAGAAAGAGTGAGTGGTCTCGGAGCGACAGCCTGGCTGCAAAGGGTTAAGTGTTACCAGAGTTAACTGAACTGTGAAGCTGTTAAGAACTGTACCGTGACTTGTATGACTTTGAAGAACTTGAAAGTAAACCCGGTGAACCCTGCTTCAGTTTCCGTGTCTGATTCCAGGTATACAGAACTGTTATTGTCCTTCTTACCCTGCCAGGAGTAACTCGACCCGTGGCGGGCTCATCCATCTTGCTGCAGCCTATCCATTCCTCCATCCTCCTGGCAGAGCTGCGCTGCAGCGGTGGTCCCAGTACTGACCACAACCCATGGGTGGCGTCATGACAAACACTATCCACTGTAAATATCCCCTTTTACTTGTGAGAACCCGGGACACAGTCCGGACCAGGACCGCCGTGACATCCCCTGCAGTACCCCGGTCCGGTACTGAGTACCCCGTCCCAGTGGGCTCCACAGTAGTATATATGTAAGTAAAAGGTAGTTCTCGTAAATATTACACCAACTGAATCTAAATATATACATAGATAGATCTCCTATATAAACTTCCCCCCTTTAGTGCCTTTAATGTTGACTTTATCCTACAGTTTTTTAGGCTTGCTTAACCTAATAAATAAATAATTAAAAATACGACGTAGAGTCCCCCTACTTTTGTTAAGAATAATGGTAAAGCAGACAGCTGTGGGCTGATAATATCAGGCAGCAAAAGTCCATGGTTATTGGGCTTTCCTAGCCTAAAAATACCAGCCCTCTGCTTTTTCAGATGTGGAGCATCACAGTAGATGCACCAATTCTGGCGCTTCGCCTTGGCTCTTTATGATTGCCCTGCTGCGTTGACAATCGGGTTAATGATATTTGGGGTTGATGTCAGCAGTGTAGTGTCCAAAAACACAGCTGGCATCAAGCCCAAGTGTTAGTAATGTAGAGGTGTCTATCAGACACCCAAATTAAAATTAAAACACACAGAAATACTTTATTTTAAAACATACAGTCTTGACACTTTTCCTGGTTCACCAATTTATTTTAAAAAAAAACATGTAGAACTGACATAGTCCATGGTATCTGATGTAGTCCACAAATGAAACCTGAAAAACATAAGAAGAGAGAAATAAAAACAAGAGACTGTCCCTCATTCACCAATTTATTAGAAAGCAAAGTTCCAAAGCAGGTACAACGTAGTCCAGCAGCTCCCACAACATTTCCCACTCTGTCCATCAAAATCTATGAATCATTGTTCTGAAATCCAATAGGCTTTGAGCAATGACCACTTCCAACTCACGTTGCGCTCTGCAATACCCGGTAACTGTAACATTACTGATCTCACTGGTGTTCATATTCTCCGGTTCACGCAGAACACAGGTTCAGCCAAGGGTGGCAGCTGCTCAATGTCTATGGAGTGTCAGAATGACACTCCTTAGACTTTGCTTGATGGAGTCGAGGGAACATTGTGGTAGGTGCTGGATTATGTTAGACTTTCTGGGAACTTTGATTTCTAATAAATTGGTGAACGAGGGAGAATCTCTTGAATCTGTTCCTCTCTTTTTAATTTTTTTCAGGTTTCCATATGTGGACTACATTGGATTCCCTGGACTATGTTGGACCTCAAGGGTATTTTTAAATAAATTGGTTTACTAAGGAAAGCATCAGGGAGAATTTTTCGAATCAAAGTCTGATAGACACCTCCCCATTACTTACACCGTGGTTTAATGTCAGATGTGTTTTTGGAAAATTCACATCTAATATCAACCCCAACTACCATTAGACTGATTGCCAATGCACCAGGACAATCAGAAAGAGCCAGCGCATCTAACGTCTATGACAGCTGTGTGCTGGTATTTTTAGGCTGAGAAGGGCCCAATAACCATAGATTTTCCCAGCCTGATAATATTAGCTCAAAGCAATCTATCTATTTATTATCTGTTATCTATTATATGTTAATATCTTTCTATCATCTATATCTTTAGACAGAATTGCTTTATTATTTATGATAACTATCTTTAATTTGCATATTGAGTATATATATAGTATGTAAGAGTTTATGTTAAAAACACATTGCGTACAGATTGTGATGCGTTCGGGGAGTCACAGGTGTCGAGACCCGGCTTCCATGATCCTGGGGATCAGTTTTGAAAAGTTCTGGGGGATAGGATTTAGGGGACAGGTGTCATGAGCCCATCTGTGGCATCCGACTATTGGACCAACGCTGCTGTGTGGGACCTCCAGGGATGATGGACGAGCAGCTGTGGTGTTATCACTCCCCACAGAGCGGTTCCCCAGGGCAACCGTAACAGTCTATGGCATTGGTAGGCCATTGGGGTGCAGGATTCAGGACACTGAAGAACTGACAGACAAGCAGGGGTTGTTTCCTCTACCT